>JALIGW010000003.1:131311625-131344125 GCA_023053685.1 Diadophis punctatus similis
ATAAGTTGTATCTATATGTAACTTCTCCATCTCCATGTGAATGTGTTAACCTATACAGAGCATCAAAGAAAGAGAAAGCAACATCATCTGCATTCGGTTTTGGTCGCCACGATGTAAAAAGGATGTGGAGACTCTAGAAAGAGTGCAGAGAAGAGCAACGAAGATGATTAGGGGACTGGAGGCTAAAACACATGAAGAACGGCTGCAGGAACTGGATGAAAAGAAGGCTCAGGGGAGACATGATAGCAGTGTTCCAATATCTCAGGGGTTGCCACAAAGAAGAGGGAGTCAAGCTATTCTCCAAAATACATGAGGGTAGAAGAAGAAGCAATGGGTGGAAACTAATCAAGGAGAGAAGCAACTTACAACTAAGGAGAGATTTCCTGACAGTTAGAACAATAAATCAGTGGAACAGCTTGCTTCCAGAAGTTGTGAATGCTCCAACACTGGAAGTTTTTAAGAAGATGTTGGACAACCATTTGTAGGGTTTCCTGCCTAAGCAGGGGGTTGGACTAGAAGACCTCCAAGGTCCCTTCCAACTCTGTTGTTGTACTTCTTCTTCTTCTTCTTCTTCTTCTTCTTCTTCTTCTTCTTCTTCTTCTTCTTCTTCTTCTTCTTCTTCTTCTTCTTCTTCTTCTTCTTCTTCTTCTTCTTCTTCTTCTTCTTCTTCTTCGTCTTCTTCTCCTCCTCCTCCTCCTCCTCCTCCTCCTCCTCCTCCTCCTCCTCCTCCTCCTCCTCTTCTTCTTCTTCTTCTTCTTCTTCTTCTTCTTCTTCTTCTTCTTCTTCTTCTTCTTCTTCTTCTTCTTATTCTTCTTATTCTTCTTCTTCTTCTTATTCTTCTTATTCTTATTCTTATTCTTATTCTTATTCTTATTCTTATTCTTATTCTTATTCTTATTCTATTATTATTATTATTATTATTATTATTATTATTATTATTATTATTATTATTATTATTATTATTATTATTATTATTATTATTATTATTATTATTATTATTTCCAGAGAAGGATGGTAACTATTCGCTGTTGCACATTATTAAAGAGATGGTGGAGTGAGTATGAAAGATAATAATTTACCACTGTGGTTGAATCTGTAATGTACAGCCCCATCTACTCATAAGTAACTGAATCAAAAGGAACTTATTGAAAGCTAAACACGAATATCTTCAGGATGAAAGGCTTGGGGTGTGTGTGTGTGTCACAGGATTCTTGCTATTTCAGGCCCTCTGTCTCCTTTCAGAAATTTCACAGCCAAGCTCAGGAAGTTCCCAAAACCCATTTCATAATGTTTGGATTTTTCACTGTATGCCAAGATGTAAAGATGGCTCGGTTATTTTTGGCTAAGGGTTGAGTGAACTCAGCCTTTGGACTCTAAAGGATGATTTATAGTTGGCCAGTTATGTGGCTGCAACTAATTGTGGCTCATTCAGTAAAATCAATTAAACTGTGGCTTAACGTATTGTGCAAACTCAACCCCATTTCCCCATCGTCTCATAGGGAAAAATGTTTTTCCCTAGCAAGGTAAACTTTGCCTGTTCATCTTCAAGTCTCATTATATGTGGTCAGTCTTAGTAATGGATAATATGTGCTTAGATCTACTGAACTAAAAGACACCAGACTCTGGAAAGCTGGCTGGGACCCATACCTTTCCAAATAGCCTTAGGCTATATTTTCCTTCTTTTCTCCATGTCTCCAATGACTCTAAGATGATTGCACTTCTATTTTTAGATGGAGTGGGACTACGATTTGGCTCAGAAGAAGAGCCTGTCAGCTTTCCTTTTTAATGGCTTATGGATCCTCCTTAGCATCTTTGACTTAAGTGGATTTTGGGCTTTCCCCCACCTGATTCTAACCACAGCAGCAGCAGACAAGATCTTTCTCTGTTATGTCCCCATAATGTCTTCATCTCATTCCCAGACCATAACTGTAGCCTTAAGTCATCCTTAGCTGTTCCTGTGTTAGGCTCCAAGGCTCTGTGAAAATGCTATTCATCCATTCCTTAGGCAATAGAAAACTTGAATTGCATAACATTTGCAGTGCTTCTGCCAAGCATCCGTCATTCTGGTGTGACCTCTTTGCTGGCTGACTACTCCATGTCGCTATTGTGTTAAACAAAGTTACTGGTTGAATTCTCTGGCTTTGCTGCCTTCTCCCTTTTTGAGCATCTCTACTGCAAGAGCCGAGGTGGCGTAGTGGTTAAATGCAGCACTGCAGGCTGCTAGTTCAGCAGTTCAGCTGTTCAAATCTCACCGGCTCAAGGTTGACTCAGCCTTCCATCCTTCTGAGGTGGGTAAAATGAGGACCCAGATTGTTGGGGGCAATATGCTGAACTCTGTAAACCACTTAGAGAGGGCTGTAAAGCACTATGAAGCGGTATATAAGTCTAAGTGCTATTGCTATTGCTACTGAAACCATCTGCCAATCACAGCACTTGGGAGCTTCAACTGGTCCAAAACGCAGCAGCACTGATAATATGCCTGCATGACACCCCAGCTTTGTGGTTGCCAGTTTGCTTCCTGATGCAGTTCCAGGTGCTAGGTATGACCTATAAAGCCTTAGCTGTCATAGGCCCTAGTTACTTGAGGGAGCATCCCCCCCCCCGTAGTGCTGGGCCATTGGATCCAATCTGACAGGATCAGTGTGGTCCAGGATCCTTCATTGAAGCCGTGACAGCTGCTGGGACCCTGGAAGGGCGCCTACTCTCTCACAGCACTTGTTCTCTGGAGTGAAGTTCCCCTTAAGCCCCTGGGTGATTTCTAACCTGGATGGCATTTTAGAAAGCCTTAGAAGACTTGGCTCATCTCCCAGGCTCTGCGGTAGGGTGATCGGAGCCCCTTGCTGGCTGCAGAGAGTAAGAAAGATGAGCTTGATATAGAGAAAGCCAGATTTATTAGTAAAATGATGATGCAAAAAAACACACCACAAGCTTAAGTTCCAAACAAGCAGAAAGTATGCATAAGTGGCTTAGCAGATACCTCTGTAATTCACATGGCTATAAGAAAGGAAGGTGGCACAGCACTACCAGACTTGCAGGCTTTTATTATTACATTATTCTTGGTTGGGTATAATGTGGATGATAATAATTTACGAAGTTTTGTTATTTTTGACTGAATTTGCCATCTTAATGTTCCCCGTTTTGATTGTATATCTGTTATTTTGTTGCTTTGAACCGACCGGTATCAATTTGGAGGCAGATGACATCTAAATAGCAATAGCAATAGTACTTAGACTTATATACCACTTCACAGTGCTTTTACAGCCCTCTCTAAGGGGTTTACAGAATCAGTATATTGCCCCCAACAATCTGGGTCCTCATTTTACCCACCTCGGAAGGATGGAAGGCTGAGTCAACCTTGAGCCGGTGAGACTCGAACTGCCAAACTGCTGACAGCCAGCAGGCAGCAGAAGTAGCCTGCAGTACTACATTCTAACCACTGCACCACTGCGGCTCGAATAGAACAGAACAGAACAGAACAGAACAGAATAGAATAGAATGATTTTAAGAAATGGCTTGACTTACAGGGTTTAACCATCTATCAGTCACTGGGATCTCCCCAAGTCCAATTGATTACTCACTTTAAAGCTTATTTTAAGTGTGTAAAGATCCTTTTTTTCCATTGTACCAGTGTCCTCACTCCCAATTACCTCTTTAACTTTGTGGCTGGGTGAGAAGAGCTTGCAAGTTCCAGATGTGGCTCTCTTCTTCCACCAGAAGCCTCCAAAGTATCACAGATTGTAGCTATAGCAAGGCTCGTTGTAAGAAGATGGTAAATCCCATTTTAATCTTATTTCAGTTAAGCGCAAAGCTAGGCAGCCTCACAGATGGGATGGGAAGGAGATGAAGGCAATCTTGAGAAGACATGTCCTTAAAGAATGATTAGCGAGACATCTTTGAGCCCTTAAAGGCCATTTGCTGTGCTGCCCTGAAGAGCTTTCACTTGGAAAATCAACTGAGTGGTTCAGTGGAGACGGACGCCTGATAGTATAGGCCCAAAAGAAAAGTTAGTTACTCCCAAATAAAAGTGCATCCTCGGTTGAATTTATTTTGGTAGCATGTGGCTTTTTCCACTTAAGAACTTTCATGTAAAAACCATGTAAAATGGAAGTGCCTTAAACATAGTACTCAGCACAATTTTATTGATATATACTGTGTTTCCCTGAAAATAAAACCCGGTCTTATTTTCTTTTGGGCCCCAAAATAAGCTGGTGCTTATTTTTAGGGGGATGTCTTAAGGTTTTTGAGTGCCACGGCCGTGAGGTGTGTGTGTGTGGGGGGGGGGGTTGGAGCTGCCAGATATGCACATTGTCTTACCTCAGGATTCCTGTGGCTCCAAACCCCAACAACTTCCCTGCAGTGGCAGCACCAACAGCTATGTGTAACAGGAGCCCACGTGGCCACCGGCTCACTTCTTCCGGTGCCAGTGTGGCACCGGAGCAGGAGGCCGAGTGACACAGCCAGGCAGAGCACTCCGTTCTGATGGAGAAATGAGGGAGACTCAAAGCTTTTATCTGCTTGCAAATGGGATGCTTTGAAATGGGAGCATCCTATTTGCAAGCAGATGAAGGTTTGTCTTCCTCTGGGCAAAAAGTATGTGGTGGAGACAGGCAGTGGCATGGGGGGTAGGCAAGCGACCCCAATACGCTGCCTAGTCTGTCCCACTGTCTTTGGCTTGCCCATGGTGACACCAGGCAGGGGCATGCACGAGGTGTCATGATCACCTGCCTCCCCCCTCACCCATACCACTGCCTCCACTTGCTGCCAGTGCCACCACATAAGCTTCCCTTGAGCCCCCCATGAGCCAGGCAGCCACGCAGCACATCTGGATCGCTTCTCTCCACCCCACCTCTGCCTGTGCACTCGGACTTACAGGTATCTGTGCTGTGCCAAGGGGCCAGTGGGCCACACCCATCCGCTAGGCTTATTTTCAGGGTAGGGCTTATATTGGGGCCACCCCCAAAAACCAGGCTAGGGCTTGTTTTCAGGGTGTATCAGATAGAAATTTTCCTGTCAAGAGACGATTTAGAATCTTGCTTCCCTGAAGTCATTCGTACTTAGAAAATAAAACCGAGATTCAATTCTAATTAACAAAATGTTTATTTCAGTACAAAAATAACAAAAGAATAAACCCTTAATAAGCTGCATCTTCTCAGCTAATGGATTCACGTCTGCCTCGGGCGAGGCATCGAAGAAGAAGGGAGGTGGGAGGTGACAAAACTCCTGGAATTCACACATGCGTAGTAAAACGTATCACATGTCTGCTTGATTAGAAATACAAGAAATACAAAAATAGTAGAGATGCACAACTGGCAATTATTCACATCGTGACAGGGTGGGTCTTATTTTTGGGGAAACCCGGTATTAAAAATCTTAAGCCTTACAGATATCAACGAAGCTTATATTCAGATAAGTGAAATATATAATTTTAGTTCCATTTTAGGTTATGGCCAATTTGATTATATTGTAGTCCTAAACCTATTTACTTGGAAGAAACCCGTATAGCTTTTAAATCAATGTGGCTTTGACTGAGTTTTTTTTTAAAAAAAGTTATTCTGCTACTTTTTATTTACACAGGCAAAGGATGCCCGAACAAAAGCTCACCCCACCCCCGCCACGTCAAGTTATATTTTCGGAAGGGTTACGTTTCCTTTACAAGGGCAGCTTTATATCCTGACCACTGTAGGGGGTCTATTTTGATGCTCTAGAAAGTTCATATAGAACTATGCAGATTGCAGACTTGAGAAGATTGTTGGGAAAGGTGGGGGGAGGCAACCCCTTTGAAGCCACATGAGAATGGGTTGAGAAGAGAGAGAGGAGGGGGGGAAAGCAGATATCAAATAAAAACTGCCAGTTCCTAGGATCACAGCAATTTATGAAATGCATTTTTTTAAAAAAACCAGAATCTTGAATAACCACTGCAGTTCACAGCCTTTGTTTTAGTTTCAATTCAGATGTTTGTTCCTTGAACTGAAATAACCATACACTCCAGGGGCGAGTTGCTCTCTTACCTCACTGCCGGAGCCATGCGCGCACATCTCCATGCTTCGTGGGGGGCGCTCGCTACACACGCGCCTCCTCACACGATTTTGCTTCTGCGCATGCCAAAATCTTGCAAGATTTTGGCGCGATTTTGCTTCCGTGCATGCGCGGAGGCAACATCTCACTGAAATCTCTCTCTCGCGCGCATCCCCTTGCAAGATTTTGGCGAGATTTTGCTTCCGCGCATGCGCAGAAGCAAAATCGACCCAAAATCACCGGAAAAAAAATGGCGATGCACGCGGTGGACCGGCACAGAGGGCTCCGGAGCGGTTGTGCAATCGGCCGCCCCCTACCGGAGCTGTGGACTGGGCAGCTCCGGCAGGAACCCACCTCTGGTGCACTCGCACTTAATAACACTTGTCTGACAAAAAAATTCCAATTACTAACATGTAGGTTGAGATTACTCTTTGCACAAAACTGAATAAACATAAGTGGGAGGATATTCACACACTATTATGGCCGATATTTTATTTATTTTTATTTTTATTTTTATCTATTTAATTTGTCAAGCATGTATGAGAAAACAATTATAGGTATGAACATAACATATAAATATATAAGTATAAACAGGTAAAGTATATGCATAAGAAATGAGCATGAATAATGGAAACAGTAGGACAGGGACGGTAGGCACGCTGATGCGCTTATGCACGCATATGATATGATTTTAAATTGGACTGAATCATCTTCAAATAATTCTAAGTTTTGGATTACAAAGTTAATAGTTTTTAATCAGTAATAACAATACCACTCCATAGCAAGGGTGGGTTCTGGATTCTCCCACTGCCGGTTTGCTCAGTGATGCTCCGCGTGGGCGCGTGCGTGTTGTGTGCCATGCATGTGCATTGCGTGTGTATGTTGCATGAGTGCATTGTGCACGTGCATGCACATGCGCAGTGCTTAAAAAAACAAGATGGCGGCACCTATGGCGCCGCTGAGAGAACCGGCTAGGGGCGTGGCAGGCCTGGGTCACTGCCGGTTCCAGCGACCCAGGCTGCCAAGTTACTACCGGTTCTATAGAACCGGTCTGAACCGGGAGGAACCCACGTCTCTTCCATAGAGCTTTCCAGCACTCTCTGAGCAGTTTACAAATGTCAGCTTATTATCCCCAACAATCTTGGTCCTCGTTTTACTTGGTCCTCGCAAGGGCCGAGTCAACTTGAGTAGGTCAAGACTGAACTCCTGGCTGTGGGCAGAGTTTGTTTGCAGTACTGCATTCTAACCACTGCATCACCCAGTAAGTCATTGTCTTTGCCACCTTCACCTCTCATATGCTTTTTTAATATCCTCTTTCTGGATCATATGAGAATTGTGAAAATAAAAAGAATGGCTTTTCACTGATACCATACCTTTCTTTCAAATAGATTTGGCATGGTGTTGGTTCTTCCTCAAACCTCCCCTGGGTTGTCAAGGCAGCTCATGAGATGATCTATTGCTGGGTCCTTCTAATGGTGAGAGCCTCTTGAAGGAGGAGATGGTCTTACTGACCCTGAAGGAAACAACAATGTTCCTCCATCTCAAGAGGTTAACACTGGACCCTTTCATTCAGGACAGTAATTGTCCAGTCTTCAACCTTTGGAGGGGTCAAACTTTGGGGGAAAGTCTATTGAGAAGATACCGGTAGTTGGAGAACAATTACAGAAGATCTTGGAGACAGTGGATTGTCTAGACCTGGTTTTAGGCCAGGTTACAGAATTGAGATGCTTGTTGATGATTTTTGATAGAGCCAGAATGGAGGCGATGCATTCATTCTTGTGCTGCTCCTTGATCTTTCAATAAATTTTGATACTACCAACCACAGTATCCTTTTGTATCACTTATGGAGGTTCAGAGTGGGGGATTACTGTGTTGCAATGGTTGCCTTTGTGTCTGATCCAGAAACTTCAGGTGGTACAAAACCTGGCAGCCAGATTGGTCTAAGGAAGAATGTAAAGAGACTGTCTTAAACTGTAAAGCACTAGTTTTGGTACCATTATGTTTCTAGGCAAAGTACTGGTCATTCCCTTTAAAGTCCTGTATGGTTTAGGTCCAGTTGACTTGAGAGAGTACCTCTTTCAAAAGGAACCTTCATGCTCACTGAGATCATCTCAAGAGTTTATTAGGACCTGGTCTAAAAGGGGCTTTAGATTAGAACATGCTTATATATGTTCTCACCCCAATCCTTTGGAATCCATTCCTTACAAATTTGAAGGACTTAACGTCTTTTCTTAAAGACCCTTAACATACATGCCTTTTGGAAAAGGCTTTGAACTAGTGATCAAATGGTCCATTTTAACTTTTAATTTGCTTACTTTGTTTTTCCCATGGCTGACTTGGGAATTCTGGGAGCTGAAGTCCAGGCTGACATTGAGAAATACTCAGTGGTGTAATCCAATTTTTTTTACTACTGGTTCTGTAGGTGTGGCTTTGTGGGCGTGGTGTGGCTTTGTGGGTGTGGCTTTGTGGGCATGGCAGGGGAAGGATACTGCAAAATCCCCATTCCCTCCCCACTCTGGGGCCAGCTAGAGGTGATATTTGCCGGTTCTCCGAACTACTCAAAATTTCCGCTACCAGTTCTCCAGAACCTGTCAGAACCTGCTGGATTTCACCCCTGGAATATTGCAATAAAGAAGGTAAGTAGATGAATTCAGATTCAAAGAGAACAATTGGCTTAGTGTCTGCAGCTGTTCACAAGCTTGATTTAGAAATGTGCTAATAATCAGGAGAGAGTCTGAGTCTTCCTCTCCGTTTCTCCATTGTTCGTGAACATTTTTTCATTTGATTTTGTCTTTTAAAAGTTGAGACCCATAAAGCTGGACAATCTCTGTTCAAAGGTGGTGATGGTGGTGTAGGGATGAGTTAGCAAGTCTGGATTATTATGTGCTCAGCAAATCCTACCATCCATCCATCCATCCATCCATCCATCCACTATTTATTATTTTCTATCCATCCATCCATCCATCCATCCATCTACTATCTATTTATTATCTATCTATCTATCTATCTATCTATCTATCTATCTATCTATCTATCTATCTATCTATCTATCTATCCATCCATCCATCCATCCATCCATCCATCCATCCATCCATCCATCCACTATCTATTTATCATCTGTCTGTCTGTCTGTCTGTCCATCCGTCCATCCATCCATCTATCCTCTATCCATCCATCCATCCATCCATCCATCCATCCATCCACTATTTATCATCTGTCTGTCTGTCTGTCTGTCTGTCTGTCTGTCTGTCTGTCCGTCCGTCCGTCCGTCCGTCCGTCCGTCCGTCCGTCCATCCATCCATCCATCCATCCATCCATCCATCCATCCATCCATCCATCCATCCATCCATCCATCCATCCATCCATCCATCCATCCATCCATCTATCTATCTATCTATCTATCTATCTATCTATCTATCTATCTATCTATCTGCAACGGTCGTGTGAAAAATGGTCATAAGTCACTTTTTCAGCACCCTTCTAACTTTGTATTTTATCAAAATATCAAAATACAAAGAGAAAATTTAAAAATAAGGGAAAACTAGAAGGGGGGTGGAAAGTAACTTTGCAACTTTGAATAGTCACTAAATGAACTGTTGTAAGTCGAGGACTACCTGTACATGTTTGGTAGTGTTTTCTCCCCCCCCCTAATATTTTATACATTTCTGGCAACACTTTGTAATGCTGCCAAGAAACCTACTTGGTTGTATCCATGAAGCACCAGCAGTTGAGTTTGACCTAAAGATCTGAACTTTGATTAACTTTGAGGTTCCTGCGTGGCTGTTGATAACCACTCTCTCAAGCCTCAATGATGCTGCAAATTTGTAAGAGAAGAAATGCTTGTGTTCCTACCTACTGGGTCGTCCTGAGCCAGGCTAAATCCTTGTATCCCCAAGCCACTCCCCTTCTGATTTCTACCATTTGATAGCATTGCTAACATAGCCCCATTCCTCCTATAGTACTGATCTGTCCAATCTCTGGAAAGGACAGCTGGTGAAGGCTAATCCCAACATAAAGGAAGCAAAGGAAAAATCACAGGTGATCATGGGATGTTGCAGGGCGACCTAGTGGTTCATCACGAGGCATTTCCAAGCGCTTCCCTCTGTAGAGATTCCGAGTCATCCAGGTCATGGTTGTCCCAAAGGTGTTTTTTCAGGAGGCAACTGGACTTTCTTGGTTTTTTTTTCCTTTGGAAGACGTTTTGCTTCTCATCAAAGAAGCTTCTTCAGCTCCCCACTATCCTGTCCGAGCTGAAGAAGCTTCTAGGATGAGAAGTGAAACGAAACGTCTTCCAAAGAAAAAACAAGTCCAGTTGCCTCCTGAAAAAGCACCTTTGGGACAAACGCTTCCCTCGTTTCTGGGCTTTGCCTTTTTCGCAAGAGGGCGCTGTCCTCGCGCTGAAAGCCCGCTGCGCCCCGCCACCTCCATCCTCGGCTGTCCCCGCGTGGACTCCACGGGCTTCTCATTCTCCCCGTCTCTTCACGCGTCTTCTCCACGGACCCCGCAGACCCAACTTAAACCTTCTGCAGAGGGCGGGCGGCGGCAAGACTTGGCGAAGAGCACGCCGGCGCCTAGACAACGTTCCTCCAGTTTCTGATGCCTGTAAAATGCAACCCAACCCTACCGTTTATGCTCTCCTGTCGTATGCCTGCAGGAGTTGCACGACCCGATGCGCGATCGAACAGGTTATACACACGTGCAAGCAAAAAGGAGATTCCGCGTCCTAACCCAACTGGGTGGGTGCTGAATTCTGCAGCTTTGGAATCTAGGCTGCAGAAAGACTTTTTCGAGACCCTCGAGGCTCTAGGAATAACTTGCTGGGTAGATCTATAATGTTAAGTTGGAGTGAGGTCAAAAAAGTCAAGAGGGACGCCGCGACCCGCCCATTTTTAAGCTTGTCCACAACGGGCAGAGATTTATTCCCATCTTTACAGACGCCGTCTTGACGCTTTTGATTACCTGAAACACACACACACACACACACACACACACACACACACACACACACACACACACACACACACACACACACACACACACACACACCCCATATCATATCATATCATATCATCATATCGAATAGAATAGAATAGAATAGAATAGAATAGAATAGAATAGAATAGAATAGAACAGAATAGAATTCTTTATTGGCCAAGTGTGATTGGACACACAAGGAATTTGTCTTTGGTGCATATGCTCTCAGTGTACATAAAAGAAAAGATACATTTGTCAAGAATCATGAAGTACAACACTTAATGGTTGTCATAGGGTACAAATAAGCAATCAGGAAACAATCAATATTAATATAAACCGTAAGGATACAAGCAACAAGTTACAGTCATACAGTCATAAGTGGGAGGAGATGGGTGATAGGAACGATGAAAAGACTAATAGTAATAGTAATGCAGCCTTAGTGAATAGTTTGACATTGGTGAGGGAATTATTTGTTTAGCAGAGTGATGGCGTTCAGGAAAAAACTGTTCTTGTGTCTAGTTGTCTGACACAATGCTCTATAGATATCATATCATATCATATCATATCATATCATATCATATCATATCATGGCATGGCATGGCATGGCATGGCATGGCATGGCATGGCATGGCATGGCATGGCATAGCATAGCATAGCATAGCATAGCATAGCATAGCATAGCATTAGCCGGTAAGCGGCCCAGAGTGACTTTGAGAGTGAGATCAAAGTAATAAATAAAATCCTCCTGGTTAAGTCGGTGGGACTCACTGCTACTGCTTAGCCACGCAGAAATAAAGTAAACATTGCAAATATCCATAGAAACTGGCTTCCCCTTGGTTATCAAACTGCAACTTCGGCTACCACTGGTATATAATAATAGTATAGATAGATAGATAGATATAGGCATAGATAGATAGATAGATATGCATTGTATAAAACTACTAGAAATAGCTATTTCTAGGATAAACAGTGGAAGGAGCTATAAGCCAAGCTGACTGGTCAAGGTAACGCGTTTACACGACTTTGCCTTCAGGGATAGTCACTGCAAAGCAAGAAATCAGACACCCACCATAGGGCAGATCAGGCTCTCTGGTTTCCGCGAGGCTCTGTCTTCACAAAGAGCATATCTCGAAACACTGTTTCCTGTGATCTTGAGGACTAGTTACACGGATCTCTTTTCGGAAATGGTCATTTGACCTTAGAATCTGATCAAGCCCGCGGTGCATTTATGCGGGCATATAAATAAGGCGGTTTGCTGGAAATGCTATTGTTTTCCTCAGCGTTAAAAGCCCTCGCCATTGGGTGCTTTTAATTATCTCAAAAATAATAAAGAGCACCTGGGACGGCTAAAACCGGAAGGGAGGGGGTACTAAAAATAAAATAAAATAAAATCTGACCTTAGAGCGAATTACTGTTTTTCGCAGGATCAAAACGTACCCCCCAAAAAGTTTGAAAAGTTATTATGCGTTCATTCTCGCCTAATTTAAAAACGCGCTTACAGATTATTAGAGTTGGAAGGGACCTTGTAGGTCATCTAGTCCAACCCCCGCCCCCCCAAGCAGGAGTCCCTACACCATTTCGGACAAATGGCAGTCAAATCTCCCTTTGAAAGTCTCAAGTGTTGGAGCTTCATTCAGCTCCATGGGATTTGCACTCAAAACACTTCGGCAGAAAATTAAAACGACGCAGCTGTAATCCGAACCACGTTTGTTAAAAATTCGACGATCGATCGTCCTTTCCCCAACTGGCAGTTAACCACGGCCCATACACCGGTGTGGGTCTGGCGTATTGTGAAGGGCTGAGCTATTTCTGATCAGACTGGGCTGCGAGTTTCTCCGCCAACCCAAGCGAGGCCTTTCAACCCCGGAAATCACTAGACACCAGAGGTTTGTCGGTCCAGGTTTTTTTGGGGGGGGAGACCTCTTCCTCTACACCCACGACGCTCTCGCGTGGGAATGAAAGTCTGGGTGGGCGTCCACCCTAGGGGGAAATCTGTAGAGATTCTCAGTCATCCAGGTCGCGGTTGTCCCAAAGGTTCTTTTTTTTTTCAACAGGCGACTGGACTTTGTTTTTCTTTTTCTTTTGAAGAGGTTTTGCTTCTCATCCAAGAAGCTTCTTCAGCTCCCCACTATCCTGTCAGAACTGAAGAAGCTTCTGGAATGAGAAGCGAAACGTCTTCAAAAGAAAAACAACAAGAAAGTCCAGTTGTTTCCTGAAAAAAAGTGTCTCCTGGGACACTTAGGGGAAAATGCGTCAGCTTTCACAAATAATTGCTAGTGTCGTACAAAAGGTGTAGCAAAAGTGACAAGATTTTACGACGTAACGGTCACTGCCCAAGGCGGCAAGGACTGGTGCTTTTCGGCTGTGGTTCTTCCCGGATGCGGAAAATCAGTTCATAATCGCCATTGAATCCGGTCGGGGCTTTTCCCGGAGGAGTTTAAGATCCAGGGCGATTTCAACCGCTATTTTGGTTTGAAAGGCACTGAAAACAGGAGGGCGAGGGGCGTAACTCTCTCCCCCACCCGCCCCCCTTTCCTCCTTAGAGAACCCCTTGAATTTTCGGGCAATGGTTTTCTCGATTTGTTCTAGAGAGAATCGGGAAGATGATGATGATAATGATGACAACAACAACAACAACAACAACAACAGAGTTGGAAGGGACCTTTGAGGTCTTCTAGTCCAACCCCCTGCTTAGGCAGAAACCCTATACCACTTCAGACAAATGGTTACCCAACATCTTAAAAACTTCCAGTGTTGGAGTATTCACAACTTCTGGAGACAAGCTGTTCCACGGATTAATTGTTCTGTCAGGAAATTTATCTTTAATTCTAAGTTGCTTCTCTCCTTGTTTAGTTTCCACCCAAAGTTCTCCGAGATTTGAACTGAAACGAGCAAACTCGGCCCAAAGGGGAAAAGTTCCCCTGTTGTCTGAAGCCACAAGGTGGCTTGTTTGGTTCGGGCTTGCGTTGTGGGGGAGCCTGGAGGTTGTGGCTCGTAGGCTGTGCTGGAGAACTTAGCCTATTACCCTGCGTGCAGCCAACTGTGGTTGAGTGACTAAACCACGGTTAAATAAACGAGGGCTTAGCGGGATTCCCGAGTCCAGTTAAAATAACTGTCTTTTTCTCCTTTTCGTTTGGAATGACCTCGTCACGGGAGGGTGGGGTTTTTTTTAATGCACTGGTTTGGATCCAGTCTTTTGGAAGTGCTTTCTTAAATCTCCTTTTCAATTCGCTTCTTGAACTCTTACTTGATAGAGAACCTTGCGGGACACAAGAACGCTTCTGTCTGAGTGAGCATGCATGGGCTTGGTGGAGATTGATTTTGCGTATTGCAAATCTGTATAATCCCTCTGTTAATTTGTTCTTGTCGTTTTCTTATGTGCAGTCACAGTCTGGATCCGCTCCAAAGTAGACCCTTTTGATTTCAAAAGGCATTGATATAATATCAATATCAATATCAATATCAATATCAATACCAGTACGGTACCATACCATACCATACCATACCATACCATACCATACCATACCATACCATTATATTATATTATATTATATTATATTATATTATATTATATTATATTATATTATATTATATTATATTATATTATATTATATTATATTATATTTATTATATTATATTATATTATATTATATTATATTATATTATATTATATTATATTATATTATATTATATTATATTATATTATTATTATATTATTATATTATATTATTATATTATATTATTATATTATATTATATTATATTATTATATTATTATTATATTATATTATATTATATTATTATATTATATTATATTATTATATTATTATATTTATTATATTTATTATATTATATTATTATATTATATTATATTATATTATATTATATTATATTATATTATTATATTATATTTATATTATATTTATATTATATTATATTATATTATATTATTATATTATATTATATTATATTATATTATATTATATTATATTATATTATATTATATTATATTATATTATATTATTATATTATATTATATTATATTATATTATATTATATTATATTATATTATATTATATTATTATATTATATTAATCGAAGGAGTAGTCCAAATTATTATTTTTGTCTTGACCAGCTGGATGGAATAACGGCAATTTCCAACTCACTTTAAAGAACTAGAAATTGGAATATTTCTTTGGGAAGGCAGCCTGCTTGCTCAGCTAGGGAAAAGCAAAGTCTGTTTAGATCAGGGGTCTCCAACCATGGCAACTTTAAGCCTGGCAGACTTCAACTCCTAGAATTCCCCAGCCAGCGTGCTGGCTGTGGAATTCTGGGAGTTGAAGTCTGCCACGGCTTAAATTTGTCATGGCTGGAGACCCCTGGTTTAGATTACCCAAAGGGAACCCACAGCCCCTGAGGAATTTTCCTGCTTACTTTTGGTGCTGTGAGAAACCCACCAGGCAAACTCAGAAACACCACTTTGCATGAGAGAAGATTAGGAGGATCCAGGTGGCTGGATTCAGAGCCCCTATCACCATTCTAAATGCAGTTCAGCACAGCCATAGCTAGTCTGCTATTCTGGTAAAGCTTGGTTAATTTGCACATGCATCAATTGCTTACAACATCGAGGAAGGACATATCATGAGGACCCAGATTGTTGGTGGCGATAGGCTGACTCTGTAAACCGCTTAGAGAGGGCTGTAAAAGCACTGTGAAGCGTTATGTATAAGTCTAAGTGCTCTTGCTATTCGTATCAAGCAATGAAATATTTAAATTAAATTAAATTAAACATTTCTGTGTTGTGTTATAGATAGCCCTTTCATGTCCCCTCGGATCACCTTGATGCATATTAGTCATATCAGCTCAGATATTCAGCTAGTTGCTAGGCAACCAAAGTTGGGAATTTTCACTATATATCCTTGGGAGGAAAACTGCCAAATAGAGTTTTGCCTGCCTTTCCCTCCCTCCCCCCTCCCTCTCTTTCCACTGTCATCCTTTACATTTCAAATACTGCACTGAGAGGATTTATTTATAATCTCTTTGGAATCAAGGTGAGATTTATGCCTACACTTAATTTCTCCTATTAATACTGAATGCATCCTTCTGTAGAGGTAACCACTGTTTTATCATTCATCCAAAAAGAGAATACAAAGAGTTCTCATTTAGTGACCACAGTTGGGACTGGCAATCTGGTTGTTAAGCAAAACAGTTGCTCAGTGTTTATGATACTATTTTAGGGATCCTTTGCTTTATAGGCTTGTGAAGGTCATAAATGCAAAAACTGGTCATAAGATTACTTTTTCATCACTGTCATCTTAACTCCGAACGGTTGCTAAATGAGGCAGTTGCTAAAAGAGGATTACCTGTAATAGTTTTTCAGTTGTATGTATACGTGCGAATATTGAAAAAGATTTGGACTGATATCTTCACAGAAGAAAGGGATGTAACAATGTTGTAAAGTAGGGGTCCCAATCAGGGATGAAATTCAGCAGGTTCTGCAGAACCGGTAGTGGAAATTTTGAGTAGTTCGGAGAACCGGCAAATACCACATCTGGCTGGCCCCAGAGTGGGGTGGGAATGGAGATTTTGCAGTATCCTTCCCCTGCCACGCCCACCAAGCCACGCCCACAGAACCGGTAGGGAAAAAAATTTGAATTTCACCCCTGGTCCCAATCCATGAACTGGCACTGCTAGAGACCGGACCACGCAAACAAGCGAAGCCCCATCCAGAGATGCAGGCACCACGCAACCTCATCCCTCCGGTCCATGGAGAAACCTCTCTCCACAGAACCGGTCCCTGGTACCCAAAAGATTGGGGGTGGGGGGAACTGTTGTAAAGAATGAAACAATGAGGGCTCAGTGTTATCTCTGAGTTAGTAAACATGATACAGTAGTCCTTGAGCTAAGAATGTAATTGAGCCCCACCATTACCGGTCACAAATTGTGACGGTTGTAAAACCGGTCACCATACGCCCTGACCTAATTTTACAACCTTTTTTTGGGGTGGTCATTAAGAGAACATGGCAATTGTAAAGCAAATTGGGTGACTGTTAAGCGAACCCATTGTTTGCTGCAGGCCTGGTTTTGCCGGAAAAGGAAAATAAATGTCGGTTTACAGCAAAACCATTTGAAATCGCAGTCATGTGACTGCGAGGTCACTGCAAATGGATGTAAATGTGATACAGTTGCCATGTGCCCAAAATGCAGTCCCGTGACAGCGAAGGAATGGGGGGCAATGTCAGAAGATTGAAATCGGGGCTTAAACACCTTTGCAGGCATCCATTGTAACTTCAAATGTTCACCAAGTGACCGATCATAAGTCAAAGGGTTACCTGTAACGAGGGATCATGGGTGAGATAAGAGTATAGCCCCATCTCCTATTTGTGAGCCCTGCAGAGGTGTCTGATTGGTCGCTCTCCGAAACAGCTCTAGACTGAGAGGGGCCTACCCTTGATTCCTTTAGGTCAGGGGTGTCCAACCTCGGTAACTTTAAGGCTTGCGGATTTCAATTCCCACAATTCACCAGCCAACCATGGGAATTCTGGGAGTTGAAGTCCACAAGTCTTACAGTTGCCAAAGTTGGATGCTTTAAACCAGTGGTGGCCAACCTTAAGCATTCCATGCGCCAATTTTTTCACAGACGAGTTCAGATGCGCCATACAACTCAAGCACATTTTTTACCTTCTTACTTTCACGTTTGGGGTTGTAAAATAGGGATGGGGTAGAATCTGCTTTGCTTAAGGGAGGAAAAGGAATAACTCAATCGCTCAATTCAATTAATTAATTTACGCCATTTCAAAATTTAACAAAAGTAATATATATTTAATGTTGAATCTGTCTTTCAATCACTCTCAATACAAAAACCACGCTAGTACAATAAAACACTGCCTCAGTCCACCTATTCCATTCCAATATATATCTTTCATTTGAGTGGTCCTTTAAATATGATGAAATCTTGGCCATTTCGGCCAGATGTGTCATTTTCAACATCTATTCTTCGATTGTAGGTATATCTTCTTTCTTCCAGTATTGTGCCACCAACAATCTGGCAGCAGATATACAAAAAAAGTATCAGATTAAAATAACTTAAATAGTTTATTAATGTTAGAAATTTGTGAAATGATATACTATACTTTCAAGCTTTTGGATAGTTAAAGAGTTAAGGTGAATGGGTATTTTTGAACTAATAATTTTTTCCCTCTTTTATAGTAAGTTTTATGTTAGTTTTTTTGGATATATACTTTGTGCTTTTTCTGGGAAATCCAGGAGGGGGGGAGGGGGGAGGGGGGAGGGGGGGAGGGGAGAAAAAATGGGGGGGAAATATCTGTACTTTGTACTTATAAAACTTTTCAATTAAAAAAATAAAAATAAAACACTGCTTCAAACTCCACGCCATGATGGCTCACTCAGAACTGACTGACCATATCGAATACTCGCCGCTCATTTGCACTTGATTTCAAACACATGATGTGTTGCTAGTGCGTGGTGTTTGCAATCGTTTGAGCAGGAACGCGCAATGGCAACACCGATAAAATTATTTGTATGTTTGTAAACCCGCCTAAAGTAACATCTCACAAGTTCCATTCTAAGTTTCAGACAACGAGAAGTTGAACATTACCGAAGGCTGTACGAATTGAATTGAGATCAATTTGGTGTTGAAAATATTAAGATGGATTCAGTTATGACACCTATTTAAAAAAAATAAGTAGGCGCAAGGATGCAATGCGCCACTTGTAATCATCCAATGCACCATGTTTGGCGCATGCGCCACGGTTTGGCCACCCCTGCTTTAAACTTATTTTTATGTTGTGATCCTGGCCACTGCTGACATACAATGTGCAGAATTCCACACAACACTCTCCCCGCCCCCACTTAAAATATTCAAAATGTTTTATCTGTTCTCAGGTGTTCCCTTCCTCGATAGTAATGCCACATAGCTTTTGATATATACGGTATATATATTTTAAAAACTGGTGCCCCAACCTCTTCATCTGGTGCCCGTATACAGCACACTGTTTGCTCACCGGGTGGCAGTCCTGGTTCTTATAGTCATCAAATAACAGCAAACATCTTTCAGAAATATATCCAAGCATTTGGTTATCCAAATATTGACAGACACTGGCATATGGATCTTCCCCATCTTAGATCGGTTTACATGTATTGACGTGGTCCAAGTTCTACATAATTTAGAAGTGCCATGATGATTTAATTCCCTCAGCCATGTGTTGGCAAACTGAGACCTCGGCATGTTTTAAAGACACCTTTTTACATATAACGTTTCAGCAGAACGTTCCAGTTATTCTTAAAATTCTGAAAGTTTGTTTCGGCAACCATTTCCTTGTTTACAGTTTTACAAGGTTCTAAATATTCCATGTGCATAATGAAATCTGACATCACATGGCAAAAACACTTAGCCTCGCTGGATAAATTTATTAGCAGATGTTGCTGGAAGCAAAACACCTTCTCTCTCTCTCTCTTTTTTTTGCTCAAGTTTCTCTAAAAGTCATACAATGCAAATGTTTGGCTGATTTTTCTCTTCTCCTCCACAGGCTTCTGGTGTGTGTATGTGCGTACGTGTGTGTGTGTACACACACACTTCTTCTCCAACTTGAAGTGATTCTCGACAGCTGACAAAGGGATAGAAGCAGAAAAATCAAAGAAATTATTAAAAATGAAACTCAGGACGCAGAATCAACAAAAGGAGTAACACAATAACAAAATGAAAAATTAACAGAATAATTAAAGTTAACCGTTTTTTACGATCCATCAAAAACATTTCATTCTGAGTGGGTGAATCTTGCTCTATGGGACCAGAATCTGGGGGAAGAATCAGGCTTTTGGGGCCTTTTGGAAGATCATGAAGGTTACGACCATCCAAACCTTGGGGATGATCTAGTGATCTATGGAGCAGGCCCTGCAACAGAGATACCTCCTGCGCCCTATCAGGTGACCCTTGTGTCAAAGGGGTAACCTAAAGCAAGCCCATCTTCCTGGCTCTCATGGATTAAGTACAGATAATTGGTGATGGGCAGTCCCACCAATAACATCCCCCCTGTGCCATGAAGGACTTTGTAGCACATAACCAGCTCCTTGAATTGTACTTGGAAATCTACAGGAGTCAGTTCAGCCTGAGAAGCCATGGTCTTACATAGATGTACTGAGGCGCACCAATAAGAATTTGTGCTGCTGCTTTCTGGATAGACCGTAGTTTTGAGTGGTTCTTAAGGGCAGTCCCATTTATAATTGGGAAAAAATGTGCTGAAAGTTCCATATATAAATATGAGCAAGAGGTTTAAACACACTGAGCCCTTTTCCTAGGAAAAATATTTTATTGGTTCCTAATATAATATTTAGAAAGATTTGTTTTGATTTGTTTTGGAGATATCATATTGCAGCCTTAAGTTCGTTCTTACCCCATGCACAAACCGCCTCAAAATGAATAAATTTACCAAGAAATAAAGGCATTTATTTAATATTTCAAACCCCCCTTCCAATTTGGCTATTATGATAGCATGATGTTCTATCTGTATTGGGTTTACTCTGGCCCTCATTGGTACATTCCCTTGCTTAGAAAGAAGGAAGGGGAAGGGGAAGAGGAAAGGGAAGGGGAGAGGAGGAGAGGGGAGGAGAGGAGAGGAGGAGAGGAGAGGAGAGGAGGAGAGGAAAAAGAAAGGGAATAAATTCTTAGCGATTTCATCTGATCTAATGAAATGAAAACAGATTTCTTTATTTATTGTCCACTCACAAAAATTGTTTTAAAAAGTTCAATTTTTCATTGTTCTAGTGGGGAAAAAAATGAAACAGTCATTAATGCTGCAGGAAACATAGGAAGTCTTCTTTAAGGTCAGGCAAGGGTTTTATACCTCTGCAACAAGTGACTGCTTCATGACAAGGGGTAGAATAACCCCCTGTCTAAACAGATGTATTAATGAGAACAAGCGCAACAAGGCTGATCTGCAGTAGACTAGCAAGCAACTACTCCTTTTCAGGAGGTTATTTTGGGGTATCTATTACTGACTAATTTAATTAATTAATATGAACAAGTACATGCTTAACTAATGTCTTTAGATAGGTTAGCCCAGGGGTATCAAACTCATGGTGTCACATCATCATGAGATGTATTGGGACTTTTTTCCCCTTCGCCAAACCGGGGGTGGGCATGGCAAGTGTGTGACGCCTCCGGCCCGTGGGCTGCAAGTTTGACACCTCTGGGTTAGCAGTTCCTGGTACACAGCTGCAAATGATTTCATGGAGCCAGAAGGCCTCTATTGGTTCTCTCTGGAACCAACTCCCACCAGAGATTCGGATTATCCCCACCCTACTGGCCTTCCGCAAAGCCATAAAGACATGGCTCGTCTGGCAGGCGGGGTGAAGAAGATCGATTTTCCCCATGGATGAATGGTTTTATTTTAACTTCTGTAATGTTTTAAATTGTTTTTATTATATTTGTATTGTTCTTATCCTTGCTGTACGCTGCCCTGAGTCCTACGGGATTGGGCGGCCTATAAGAACTTTAAATTAAATTAAATTAAATTAAATTAAATTATTTTCAGTCTTGATGATACTGGTGTTTTTGATCAGTTCAGCATATTTGGAAGGCACCAGGGTGGGGAAAACTGCATCGCAACTACCCATACACACAACAGAGGAACATTCTCCAATCTCAGGTTTCATCAGATGCATCATCCACCCATAAACTATATTCCCATAAAGTCCAATGCAGCTGTTTGGAGGAAGCTAATTTAATTCTTTTCCACACTATTGCGCAGACCGTTGAACATCAAAGGCCAATGACGATAACAATTCATTCAGAAAGCAGAAGCACATAATAATAGCTTTATGTTCCAATCATGAAATGACAGCAACCTTGGGATTTGAATGACCCTCATCCTCTTAATCTTTAGAAAGGTCTTAAAAACCTGGTTCTTCTCCCAAAGCATTGGGATGGGGGGGGGGTTAGTGATCCCAACATGTAGTTTGAATGTGAAATATTGTTTTCAGCAGACTCCGTGTGTTGTAGATTATTTTATGTTTTCTCTATGGTTTTTAACATATTGTTAGCCACCTAGAGTTATGAAAATGAGATGAGTGGCTATATACCGTATTTTTCGGAGTATAAGACGCACCTAGATTTTAGAGGAGGAAAACAAGGAAAAAAGTATTCGGAACCACATGGTATAGTAATATATTATTTAATAAAATACCAGTGTAGCAGAATACTTTTTACAACCATGTACACTTTTTACAAAATTCAAACTTGACAGCTTTAAGATTTGTGGACTTCAACTCCCAGAATTCCTCCTCTAGTCATGCTAGATGGGGTAATTAGAAGACAAAAACACCTCAGTTTTTGCTAAAAATGGCCCGTTTTTCGGCCATTTGTTTGCAAAAACGAGGCATACAGAGGGTTTGGGAAGCCTGCAGAGCGCTCCTAGGGGGTGGGGGAAGGCAAAAATGCCCCAATATTTGCAAAAAATGGCCCGTTTTTCGCAAAAATGGGATGCAGGGGCGAGGCTTCGGGAGCCCAAAAAATGACTGTATTCGGTGTATAAGACGCACCGACATTTCAACTCTCTTTTTGGGGGCAAAAAGGTGCGTCTTATACTTCGAAAAATACGGTAAATCAATTAAATAAAAATATGCATAATTTGGTAAAAATGAGTCTGTAAGTTTCAAATGGCTCATCTCTGAGGGAGTTGCAAAGGATGTAAGATAGGCCTATTGATGTGTCCAGTTTTTTAAAAAGCTGATAAATTTTATATAACTGAATTGCTTTTGTACTTTACGGAATAAAAAAGTAGCTGAAATGGGAGTCTGAACAGGTTAGAGTTTTCCAACTAGCTTTTGTTTCCTTTGTTCTACCCACAAAGCACTGGCATTTTCATTGTTATTGAGGAGGCTATCTGGAGGTCAGGAGGCGACAAGGTTTGTTTGGATTTCCTAAAATTGTGCCTCCCTTTAAGCCTTGTTAAAAACATTGTTTTTAAAGTCTCCTGTGAACTTTCTGAGACTCAAAGTTGCTGCTATTTTTATGCCTCACCCCTGCCCCTAGAGCTTCCAGTGTTTTCAAGACCAGGAGTCTTGTCACACTTAAAATATTCCTTGCAATATGAATCTCAGGTTTCTCTAAGCCGGTGGTTCTCAACCTTCCTAATGCCGCGACCCTTTAATACAGTTCCTCATGTTTGTGGTGACCCCCAACCATAAAATAATAAAATTATTAGGAAACTCAGGGATGGGTTCTAACTTACCTCGCTGCCAGTTTGCTTCCTCCTGCGCTGTGTGGCCATGCCTCATGGGCGCGTGTGTGCTTTGTGCGCGCACGCATGCGCAGTGCCAAATTTAAAAAAAATTGCAAAAAAAAGCCAAAATCAAGATGGCAATGCATGTGCAGTGCCGGAAATTCACCTTCTGTGCATGCTCAGAAGTTCCCATGGTAGAGATTTTTTTTAACAGTAGTCTATTTGCATGTGGGTGGAGTCTATTTGCCTGGAATAGTCTATTTGCATGTGGGTGGACCCGCCTAGAGACGGATAGAGGAGCGGTGTCTCGGTTCCTAAGACCATTGGAAATATGTGTTTTCTGATGGTCTTAGGCGACCCCTGTGAAATGGTCGTTCGACCCCCAAAGGGGTTACGACCCACAGGTTGAGAACTGCTGCTCCAAGCAATTCAGCCTAGGATTTGAGAATGAGAAGAGATAGTAATTAAACACTCAATTCTGTTTGCTGAAAATACACTTTTGTTCTGGCACTTCATGGTATAAATGGACAAGTTGATTGGAACAATAAATGGGTCCATGCAACAAAGTATACAGGTACTGTAGTTCTCGACTTATAACCACAACTGAGCCCAAAATTTATGTTGCTAAGTGAAACATTTGTTAAGTGAGTTTTGCACCATTTTATGACTTTTATGGCCACATTTGTTAAGTGAATCACTGCGGTTGTTAAGTTAGTAACACGGTTGTTAAGTGAATCTGTCTTCCCTCAATGACTTTGCTTATCAGAGGGTCGCAAAAGGGGATCACATGACCCTGGGACACTGCAACCCTCATAAATATGAACTGGTTGTCAAGCATCCGAATGTAAATCACATGAACATGGGGATGTGGCAAAGGTTGTAAGTGTGAAAAACGGTCATAGGTCATTTTTTTCAGGGCTGTTGTAACTTCAAACAGTCATTAAACGAACTGTTGTAAATTGAAGACTACCTATAATCCCAAGAGTCCACTCTCTGAATACAAATTAGAGGAAATGAAAAGCAAAATCCACTATAGATGTTCTAAAACAATTATCTTCATACTTGGCAGCTTTACATTCCCAGAGTCCCTCAACCAGCATGCTAGCTGGGGAATTCTGGGAGTTGTCATCCACACATCTTAAAATTGTCAAGTTTGAAAAATGGTTTTTGTAAAACAAAATGGACGTCAACCATGATGGGTAATGAAATTAGACAATTTATTCCCTTAGGTCTGCAGGCAACTCTTATCTATTTATAAATGTCCCCTGCAGTCATTGAGGTGTCTAATCAGAGTGTTTTGTCCCTTAATACAATGTGGAAAATATGTCAGAAGCAGCAAAGGACAGAGAAAGAGCAACAGAACTTTTGCTCTGGCAAACTCACATCTGACTCCAGTTCCCCCATTCCTTGCCTACTGTTCTAAAGATATTGTCATTGAAGATTTGGGGCTCTCAACTGTTAAAAAAAAATTACCCTGATTTAAAGGGGTGAATGTGGGGGTGTCGAATGGTGTCCATGATCATGTGATCAGAACCCTCTTTTTATGTTCATTGCATGTGTTGCACATGTAAAAAAGGGCATGGCTTCAATCACACAGTAGTTGCAGCCACTATCTTGACTTTTTCTATCTCTTCTGGAGATGTCTCTAATTATGTGGTATCCCTGTTCTAGTTCCTGAAGATGGACAGGTGAGTGGATTGCCTTGTCCTAAGTGCTATTAAAGGTAAAGATTTCCCCTGTTCAGTCATGGCCGACTTTAGGGGGCGGTGCTTATCTCTGTTTTTCCTAGACAAAGGAGTCAGTGTTGTCTGAAGACATTTCCATGGTCATGTGACCGACATGGCTATACGCCATAGGTGCACAGAATGCTGTTGCTTTACCACCGAAGTGGTACCTATTACTCTACTTTCATTTGCATGCTTTTGAACTGCTAGATGGGCAGGAGCTCAGGTAAGGAATGGGAGCTCAGTTCTTGAACAAGCTCAGTGTCTTTAACCGCTGAGCCATCGCGCCCCCTTATTGTGCTATCACTATTATGCAAATTGCTGATTGTGGAAAGATTTATAAGAATGGTGTAGCCCTATGAGAAAAAAAATGCTCTCGAAGATATGTTATTCCTCAGGGCTGGTTAGGGCATAGTTCAACATCTTGAACTAGGCCTGGAAAGTGCAGCACAAATAAAGAATTCCCAGGCTAGTTCAGATACGGCAAAATCTGTCGCTTAGAACATGAAACATCCTTCCTGAAGATATTTGTGGAAGGAAATCTGAATGGAATTGGAAACTCTCTTCAGTGCTTGTCCCCAAAAATGTTGACCTAGATTGAGTTTCAGTATTTGTTCATTGGATATTTGTGGGCAGAATGCCCTTTGTGTTCTTCATCAGGTTTATTGATTTCTGCACTGCCTGTACTGTAGGACTTTAGTGTAGATTTATTTTAAAAGCTTTTCTAACAAGGAACAAAATGTTTTGACTTTTCTGTTACTCATAGCAATAGCACTTAGACTTATATAGCACTTAGACTTATATACCGCTTCATAGTGCTTTACAGCCCTCTCTAAGTGGTTTACAGAGTTCAGCATATTGCCCCCAACAATCTGGGTCCTCATTTTACCGACCTCAGAAGGATGGAAGGCTGAGTCAACCTTGAGCCGGTGAGATTTGAACAGCTGAACTGCTGAACTGCAGTGCTGCTCTTTAACCACTGCGCCATCTCGGCTCTTATATTAACTCATTATTTATTCTGTATTCACCTATTCAAGTTTCAAGAGACAGAGATGTGTTAGTCTTTTTCCATGGAGCCCAAGGGAAGGAAGGATCTTAAAGATGAACTATTTATATTTTGAGCATCTTCATTCTTGTCATCAGGTAAAGTTTGGTGGTCATCTGGTGAAATGCTTTCCAACCCACAAAGGTTGATGCGACAATAAAGTTGATTCATCCTTGGGGTGCACCAAGATCCTTTCCCTCCTTTATTGAAATGTAGGAAAGTTATCTTACGGTCCTATTCTTAAACAGAGAAATGATATGTTATCTTTAGAATTACCTGCAGGCTGCAGTGTTGCATTGATTTTCTACACACCTGTGGAAAGCAGTTTTGTTTGTGCTTGTCAGTAGGCTGAGCCAATGCCTGTTCAGTTTTAGCAGATGGAAGAAGTGGCACCACCACAGATTGAAACATGCTGTGAAAAGCAGGGAGGGATTCTGTCAAGGTCAGAATGCCCATGGAATAACGATTTATAAGTGTAATCAATCAGACAGCTATTGTATATTGATCCCTGGGCTCATTCTCAGGTAAGTGTAATCTTATTGTCCTAAAATTGCATTTTTTTTATTTGCTCAAAATTGGGCAAGGGGGGAAGGAGAAGCGCAGCTCTTTCACTAACCCACTACTATAACAACATTTATATCCTTGTTTTAGTAACCAACACGAGTATTTCTCTGAAGATACACTGAGGAAAATAATTTAATCTATTATAAACACACAACAATTTTCGAAATCAGCAGAGGAAAACTTGAGGTCGTCCCGAGGATGATATTGAGCTCAAATCCCCATCAGCCCCATGGAAACAACAGTCACGGTTGAAGAAATTTGTGGTTTGGCATCATCTTGAAAGCTACGCATTCTGTACCTGCCCCTTACACAAATAAGTTGTCAATACATTTTAAAATCTCGCTAGTCATCTTGCATTTCGGATGGAACCAAATTAAGACCTTGTTATATATTTTCTCTTTCTGAAATGCAGGCCAAGTTTCCCCCTTGCAATCGGTTCCAGGTTAATGGAGGGAGAAGGGTTGAGCAGAGCTTCGAGGATATAGCATTGGATTTTATTTATTTATTATATTTACCGTATTTTTCGGAGTATAGGACGCACCTAGATTTTAGAGGAGGAAAACAAGGAAAAAAGTATTCTGAACCAAATGGTGTAGTAATATATTATATAATAAAATAACAGTATAGCAGAATACTTTCTACAACTATGTATACTTTTTACAACCATGTACACTTTTTACAAACTTCAAACTTGACAGCTTTAAGACTTGTGGACTTCAACTCCCAGAATTCCTCCTCCAGTCATGCTAGCAGGAATGGGAGTTGAAGTCCACAAGTCTTAAAGTTGCCAAGTTTGAAGAGCCCTGGGTTAGGGGTGGCAAAGGTCTTCAAACTTGGCAACTTTAAGACTTGTGGACTTCAACTCCCAGAATTCCTCCTCCAGTCATGCTAGCAGGAATGGGAGTTAAAGTCCACAAGTCTTAAAGTTGCCAAGTTTGAAGAGCCCTGGGTTAGAGGTGGCAAGGGTCTTCAAACTTGGCAACTTTAAGACTTGTGGACTTCAACTCCCAGAATTCCTCCTCCAGTCATTCCTGAGCTAGCATGACTGGAGGAGGAATTCTGGGAGTTGAAGTCCACTAGTCTTAAACTTGCCAAGTTTGAAGACCCTTGCACCGCTAAACAAGGGCTCTTCAAACTTGGAAGTTTGTCTTCATACCTGTCAGGCTGCTCGCTTCAGGCAGCAGCAGCGGTGGCTCCGGCGGCGGCGAGTATCGACGGTGGTGAGTATTCGCGTTGTTGGGTCCTGCAGCGGGAATGTGGGCGGCTGGGGCGGCAGGTCCTCCGGCGAGGGCAGAGGCTGCAACGGCGGCTGGGGCGGCAGGTCCTCCGGCGGGGGCGGGGCTGCAACGGCGGCTGGGGCGGCAGGTCCTCCGGCGGGGGCGGGGCTGCAACGGCGGCTGGGGCGGCAGGTCCTCCAGCAAGGGCGGAGGCTGCAACGGCGGCTGGGGCGGCAGGTCCTCCAGCAGGGGCGAGGCTGCAACGGCGGGCTGGGGCGGCAGCGGCTCCCAGCAACAGCGGCTGCAGCTCCGGCCAGCAACGGCGGCAGCGGCGGTGGCCAGCAATGGCTGGAACCAGCCGAAAATGCCTGAAATGCAATGCTCTTTTTTTGCCAAAAAAAGAGCATTGTGTTTCAGGTGGTGGGTGATTCCGGCCAGCGCTGCAGCCCAAAAACACTTCCTTCCCCATTCCAAAAACAGGGCGATGCTTTTTTTTGGTCTCCGCACGCTCTGTTTTTGGAATCGGGGAGGGGATCGCAGCGCTGCCGCCTGAAAATGCTTTCCTCCCCAGGCTGAGTGGCTGCTGGCAGGTGGGTGGGTGGGGGTACATTCGGAGTACAGGACGCACCCACTTTTTGACCCCCTTTTTGGGAGTAAAAAGGTGCGTCCTATACTCCGAAAAATACGGTATATGCCGCCCAACTCCCAAAGGACTCTGGGCGGCTTAACAACAGCGGATAAACATTAAAAACATCTTAGAGGAAACATTATAACATCTTAAACATTATAGACATCAGAACATTAAGCATTCAAACAATTTAAACCCCCTGGATATCATTTCATGGCCGGATCTCGCCGATTACAACCACAAGATCAACGGCCCCAGGCCTGCCGGAAAAGCCCGGTCTTTACTGCGTTTTGGAAGGCCAATCGGGTGGGGGCAGTCCGGATCTCCAGAGGTAACTGGTTCCAGAGAGCTAGAGCAGCCACAGAGAAGGCCCTCCCCCGCGGGCCCACCAGCCGGCACTGTTTAACCGACGGGACCCGGAGGAGACCAACTCTGTGGATCTCACCGGTCGCTGGGAGCTGTGTGGCAGAATCTTTGTATCTGTTTTGAAATGCACTTTTTTTTGTGGGTGTGTAAAAAGGCCTGACATATTTCAATCAAATGATCCCACTAAATGAAATTACTCAGCAGAGGCCTCGGCTTTATAGAAATTATAAGCATCTGCATATCTTGCTAAAATCTGGATCAGTTATACAAATTGCTTCAGCTGTCTCAGTTTTCCAGAGAAAGCCTTTTTTTTTTTGGTTATAACTTCTTCATCAAAGAAGTAATAAAGACAATCCTAGCTTGCCACTTATGCTTATAGTGACTCATTAGCCGGCAATTTAATTAGTCTGTTTGGGGAACATGTACTGAATATCACCGCCATATGACGCTGCATACTAGGCAAACACAACACGTCTCATCCTTACAGCAGGCTATTAGACAATAGGTATCACACACAAGGATTTCTCTGTGCAATGACAAGGGGTAGTTCAGAGGTCGGCAACCTTAAGCACTCAAAGAGCCACAAAGGTCCTAACTGGAAGCCCTCCGTTCAATTCTGGAGCCGACCGGAAGTCCGGTTCCCCCACCATAGAGTCTCCTCCTAGCGTGGCATCCTTTCTCTGCTGACTGGAAATCTGGTTCCCCCATCATAGAGTATCCTCCTAGCATGGCATCCTTTTTCCTCTGCCAACTGGAAGTCTGGTTCCCCCATCATAGAGTATCCTCCTGCATGGCGTCCTTTTTCCTCTACCTGTCCTAACCAAAATCCCTATCAATTGTGGAGCTGACTGGCGACAGGGAGCCTTAGCAGAGGGATGAAAGAGCCACATGTGGCTCCAGGGTAGTTGGGTAGTTTTTCAATGGAGAGCACAAGCACTTGGTACCATCTTGCCACTGATTTAAGGAGAAGTCCACACCACTGTCATAGACGTGGACTTGCTTGCTGATGAAAAGTGCTCTCTGCCCCTTCTAGTTGTGAAAGTTCAAAAAGCATCTTAAAACGTTTTTTTTTCCAGTAAAACTACCTCACAGGGTTGTTTGTGTCAGGATAAAAATATAAGCTGTTTTAAGCTCCTAGAGAAACACGGAAATATAAATGGAACTCTAACCCCAATAAACAAACAAACAAAAGAGCTCTTAAATTAATTACAGATGGTATAATACTCTTTCCACACCATACTTAACCACATTAAAACTGTGGTTTCATCACTTAGCTGGACAGGATACAATTAACTTCCGGGGTGGAGCCACGAGCGGTAAGACAGAGCTGAACTGAGCTCTGCTCCCCCTTAACCCAACCCCACCACTTTCCCAAACCCTGGGGGCTTCCTTCCCAGAATTACCATCACTGGGGAAGTAGACGAAACATCAGAGACCCCAGTGAGCAACGTGGCGACTTCGCTCGTTGCGAAATCAGTGGTGTGTCAGCTTTCAGATTGGGAGGTGAGAAGACGTTGCCTCGTTAAGATGGCGGCGCCGAGGTGGAGGCGTTGAGGTTGGGACGGCTCAAATTAACAACGAGAGGAATAACGAAAGGAAAATTCAATCATAATACCAAACAACAAACAGAAACAGCAGAGGTGGAGAACAGGAGTGTTTCCCCCAGAGAACGGCTTCTGCGGGCGCCCCAGATCGCAAGAGGATATCATCCATAATCGCCCAAGATAGAGTGGGGCGTAAAGGAAGCACCTCCCGGCATGACTGTTTGTTGAGCAAAGAACGTGACTTTGGTCGGGAGTCGTGCTTGGATGAGCTGAGACTGGATGTGAACAGTAAGAGGACTGAAAGAGGAGCTGTATAATAAGAGTTAAAGCTAAAGGACACCCTAAAGGCTGGATATGACGTGGAATAGAGATCTCCGGTCGGACTGCCTGCCGAGGGGAGGGGTTGATTCGCCTAGCCAGCATTGTCGGCTTTGGCGATCCTCCCGGATGTTGCAGACGACGTTCCAGCTGGTTGGCCGAGCGTATCCGTCAGGTTGGGTTGCAGCGGTTCCTCGTTCTTTGACTGTGATGGTGGCGGTGGTGGCAGTAGCCTCTATTTGCGGAGCTGCCGCCGGCACAGCATTTTTTAATCCAGGATTAATCATCGTGGAGAGGACTTGGTTGACTGTTACCCCCCCTCCCATGCATTCCTTCCTGCTGTTTTAATTATATCGAATACTACTTCCCCCACTGGCTTGAGATCTACGGTGAAGGAGAACTGGGAAGTTAAAGAGCAGGAAAGCCAATATCTGGGACGCTCTCTTTATAATCTTGCAGAGACTAGTAGGGGAAATTGTAATTTTATGACCACTACGCCCATTACGAAAACTTTTCTGAGCAGAGACTTTTTCCGCTTAGCCATTACATATACGGTCATTAAGTGTGCAAACAACTGGATCTGGTTGAGGACTATTAACCAGGCTGTTTCTCTATGTTTTTTTTTTTTTTTTTTTTCCTGCACTAACTTTCGTTATTTTAAAGATTTTACCTTGGGGGTGATTGTTGGTTTGTATGTTTAAGACGGATGGTCAAGGAATGAGTGAGTCAGGGATTAAGATTCTGCCCCCCTCTGCTGAGTGTGGAAACAGAAGCGGAGTGGGGTTTGAGCCCGACCCCTGGCTTGATGTGAATGGAATGCATGGCCTGTCGGGAGAGAGGGAGACCAGTGGGGAAGGGGAGGGGATCTCTGGGGGGACAGGGAGTGGGAGCATTACGGTCATAACAGGGAGAGGCAGGTATGGCGGGAGCAGAGGGGTAGGCCGCTCTCGGAGAACGAGAACTCGCTGTTTACAAGCGATTCCTTGTTCTGGCCCCTCTGGTTTGGTTCCACCTAGCTCAACCCGAGTGCCTGGTAACCAGGGATGTCAGGGCCCGGGGCTCAAGCTGCTGCTGGTAAACGCCAGGTCGATTACCAACAAGGCCCCCCTTATCCGGGATTTAATCCTAGAAGAGGGGGCTGACCTGGCATGTATTACCGAGACCTGGCTGGGCCAGGAGGGGGGGGGTGCCCCTTTCGGAGATATGCCCGGACAGGTTCTCGGTTCAGCATCAGCCGCGACCCCAGGGAAGGGGTGGAGGAGTGGCTATTATAGCTCGCCAGAATCTGTGTCCTCGAAGGAGCCCTGCCCCGGAGATTGTTGGGTGTGAGACTCTCCTTCTGAAGTTGGACCTAGGGGTTCAGGTGGGCCTTTTGCTAACGTACCTGCCTCCTAGCTGCGTAGCAAAGGCCCTGCCTGTTCTGCTCGAGGCGGTTGCAGGGCTGGCGATTGAGTTCCCCAGGTTGATGGTGCTGGGGGATTTTAATCTGCCATCGCCCGGCGAAGCCTCAGGGGCAGTCCAGGAGTTCATGGCTTCCATGACAACCATGGACCTGACCCAAGTAGTTCAGGGTCCGACTCATGAGGGTGGTCACACGCTTGACCTTGTGTTTCTCTCGGGGCAGTGGAGAGATGATCTGAGGCTGAGGGGTTTAGTCACAGTACCCTTGTCGTGGTCAGATCATTTCCTTCTGAGGTTGGATTTCATGGCGCCACTCCCCCACCGCAAGGAGGCGGGACCGATTAAGTGGTTCCGCCCCAGGCGCCTAATGGAACCCGACGGATTCCAGAGGGAACTTGGGGAAATACCTGAATCCCTGGTACACAGTTCGTCCGAGTCTCTGGTTGCGGCCTGGAATCAGGCA